>JASHHO010000053.1:0-11933 GCA_039763685.1 Aspergillus micronesiensis | reverse complement strand
TCCGTACTGTACACAAGTTTTTTCCACGCAGGAAGTGCAAAAACATCAACGCTCACAAGCTATGACCAAACAAAGAACCAAAAAACCATGCCAAACAAACCCTGAAACAAATAGAGAAACAAATCCGAACCCAGAAATGAATACAAGACCGCACCTGGGGCTGTCCCCAGGGGTCCCTCCATCCAGCAGACCCCATTCTATCCCAATGCCGATCCGTCATTCTCAGACGAACCCGCAGGAGATTCCACCGGGAGTGCCGCGCAGCAGTCACTCGACCATCCACGCGTTGTTGTAGACTATGTGGCGCCCGCTTCCCAGCGGGTCGGCACAGAAACGTGTCCCCCCAACATAGCCAGGGGTGGAAAGAAAAGAAAGAAGAGAAATGAGATGGTCATAGCAATGGGGAAGAGATATCCTTCCGTCATGCCCTTTGACGCATTTTCTCATCAAATTCATCACGACATCGTTCCGTAGGGCTGCGAGCGACGACCGCCACTCGGGGCCGTCGAGTTGACTCTCATACTATCGTATACCGCCGTCCCGTCCATCTGGGAGGAACTTGCCGATCGGTTGTGATTGTACGAGGACGAGGAGGATGGACCCCGTCGTGCTGACCACACACCGGTGCCGTCCACCTGCATCTCCTCCGAGTGTGTCCGGTGCGTCCGAATGTGTTGTTTCATGTTGTCCTTACGGGTGAACGCCTTGTTGCAGATGGGACAGTGGACGCTTTTCTCCCCCGTGTGCTTCTTCCCATGCCGGGCGGCATGGCCCGAAGTCGTAAACGTGGCCGAGCAGCCATGACTGGCAGCAAACGGACACGGGTACTTGTTCTTGCGCGGCTTGGGCGCCGTGCCATCCTTCGTACCCCCGATGGATGTCGGCGGGGAAGGGGGGTCCGCTACCGAGTTCGCGCTGAGTCGCTTCTCAGGTGATGTCGCTGCCGATGGCGGGTAGGCGTGGGACTCTGGGCGTCCGGATGGATAGTAGGAGCTGGTGGTGGTGCTGCTCATGTAGTCGTAGGAGCAGTCGGATGACCCCGGAGAGGCCGGCTGGGTGGCTTCCGAGACGGGGTCAAACGGTGGCCGCGGGACCATGGGCGAAACCGCCCGGGACTCGTACGAACGGCCATACCGATAGTCGGATGACGGTTGGGTTGGTGGATAGGGATACGATGATGGAGAATGGCGCCGTGTGCCTCGATGGGATGACCGGACCGCAAAGGCCGGGTTGTCATCATTATTCAAAATGGACACAAAGCTGGTCTTGCAGCTCGCCATGGCCTCGTGATAGTTTATGAAGAAGAGACTGCCGAGAGAAGGGTTAGTTTTCCGAGAACGATTTGAATCTCTGTGCCTACGCTCGTCCCTGGATGGATTCACCAGGCGGGGAGGGAGGGGGATGTTGAGTCCCAGTCGAACGGGCCCGGCCTCCCACCCGGTCAGCCCCCCCAACCCAGGGGAACCATCAGAGAAAGCACGCACGGGAAAGAAAGAACACAGAAGTACGCACAGTTGGGGTCGAGGATGTTTGTCCTCTTTCGTGTAACCCGGACCCGATCTGTTGACAGGTACTAGGGCAGATCTCGAGGGTTGGTGTCCGGCCGGAAAGGCTTCCGCGGTGAGCACCCACGTTCTGGATCGAAAGAGAATCCGAGCAAGATGCCAGTGCCAACCACCAGGTTAGACAGTCGTCGGACAGGGGGATGGTGGATTTGTTTTTCCACAGGCGCCACCGATGAGGGTGGACGGGGATGCAGGCAACCCGTTACGGCGGATGCAGACGGGCGAGGTTGGTGGAGTATGGCCAGACAAAGTCACAATGAACCGGGTGGTTTCACACAGACTGCACACAATCTGCCAGAGAAGTGTCGAGTCTGCGGGGGCCCAGAGAAAGAGGAAAGAGGAGGTTAAAATAGGTTGAACGGGTCAGGAGAGAAAGTAGATGAAGTGGTCGTGGATCGTCGATGGAGAGTACAAGAGAGGCAGAGGGGGGAGATAGGAGATAAGGAACAACGGTCGATATGGATCGACTGATAGAGAGGAAGGAAAGGACACGAACGAAGGACCGTGGGGAGGAAGAGGAGAAAGAGGGAAGACGAAGCGAAGGGAAGATGGGATGGAAGAAGGCAAGGAATTGAAGAGAAGGGAAGAAGGGAATGAAGAGTGGATGGACCAGATGAAGGGCAGTCAAGATGGGGTCGACGTGAGGGAGTTGAGGGGAGAGACGAATAATAAACGAAGCATCTTGAAACCGGTCCAGGGTCTCTTCAGAGAGAAGCTCTGGCCAGCACGGATTGCGCTGCTAGTCGGCGAGCCGGTGGGCGACTAGCCGGTGGAGCCCTAGGCATCAATATTCATCGCTCTGTACTTGTCGCTCGGGTCTGTCCATATCTTTATGCATTTTATTCTATATCGTGGATCTCGAAGTATATCTGCTCTACTTTCCTTCTCCCTTGCCTTTCTTTCTGATTGTCGTCACTTTGTTCCCTCGATATTCAACCGCGAGAACTATGGCCAGATCCTCCACGAACAACAGATCCGCTCGGGGATTTGGCCCGGAGAGACAGCCAAGGGTCTGCCCAGAAACTCTGCTCCTCCCCTCCCCGACCCAAGGACTCAAGTGGACGGGTGGACTGGCATTGGTAGTCGACGAATCTCAACGAGAATCAACCCCGATCAGTAAAATCGAAGAAAATAATTCCAATCTTCCTAAACCCGTCCAAGCCACAGCGACAGGAAACGAAAATCCAACAGCGAAGGAAACGGAAGTGGACCCATGGGCAACTCTAAATGGGCGAGCGAGAGTATCTCCGAAGAACAGCCAGTCTTTGGCACTAGCCCAGTCCCAGTCCCAGTCCCAGTCCCAGGCCATCCCCACTCTCCACTCCATGCCCGGTTCCAGTTCACTTCACCTCTCCCTGTGGCGCTCGCCTGTCAACCACATTTCTCCCCCTGTACGTATCGTATTACCTCGTTCCCATCCCAGACCCTCCTGCGCCCCAATGCGTCACTCTCCCTCCGGTACGTGTCGGTACGTGTCTCTGTCGTCAGCTGAAGAAACCGTCGGTTCGAGTCTAGTCGGCTACACGGACCGGTCGCATCTTCATTGCCAGAGGAACCTGAGATGGTCTCAGATTGCCATGAAAACGCTCGGCTTGGGCTGGGGTCCAGGGGACTCGGTACCATACCCAACCTGTCAAGGGCGAGGAGCGAAAATCGTCGAATCAGAATAAGACCCCCGAGAGAGGAAGGATACTGACCCCCGATTAATTAAAGGGTATAATAAGACGACTCAATATAATGCGACAAGATGCATGGCGCTTCCAGGGTTCTTGGGTCCAGGACGAGTTAGTCGGCAACTTAATGCCCTCGTCACGCTTAGTTCCTGCGCCGGTGTAAATTTAACTCCGTATTGCCTTTACACGCCTCCACCCTCCGTCCCATCTGAACCGCATCGGAGAAGCAGTGCATGGTACATTCGGCTTTTCTCCCCAGAAACCAGCTAGGAAGATCTCCTACCCACTGTCCACGTCTTAGCCATCATCATCGACCCAACTGTCTCTTGACGGGAATCGGTATCAGCATGGACGCATGGAACTGGTCTATCGTGACCCGGCCGGCAGGGCGCCTGCTTCCAACCAACCACCAACCCCTGAACAAAACCATCCCCAGAAGACAGAGCCTTACGGACAAGCTTTTAGCCACCGCACGAAACCGTGGTTCTGACTCCTGCATGCGCTCGGGGGTTTCGACCCCCGTCGCCGATACGACATCCCCTCTTATGAAACGACATAACTCTGTCGGACTTGCAAAGCCTCTCCCCAGCGTGGTTGGAACCCGGCCCGACGGCAGAATTGCCTTTCTACTGTCATTGGCTTCTTCGTCTACATCCGGCGCCGGATTGGGAACTCTCGCCCGCGCCCCTCGGAGTTAAGCTGTCGCCCCTGAGGGATGCACTCATCGCCTCATGCAGAAAAAGAGGAATGGTACGTCTCTCATCGAATTGACCATTAATTGTGCTCTGTACACACTATGTGTATCGAGACAAGATCTTGAAGCTGTGGTGGACGGTTCGGACGGACTCTAAGTGGAGACATCATGGACCGCTTCATAGGCTCTCGCACCCAGTCCGAGTCGATTAGACGCTGCGTCTCCATTTCTTGTTTCCCTTAGTCTCCGTGCTAATGTACCATCATGGACTTATCCCGATTCTTCTGGAAGTCCATGTCCCTTCCGGCCCATGTTTTATGATGGTCCATTTTCTTTCTGTGCTTGAAAAATACCCGTCGTCTACCTGAGTAGTCTGCCGTCTCTTATTTTTTGGGTTGCTTACGCCACAAACACCACGCAAGTTGCCTGGAGCTCACTCCCAAAGAGTCTATACATAGCCACCCTATGCCAATAATAGCACGCTAACAATGGCCACCAACATAAGATTAAAAATATTCATTATTGCCTTCGCTTGGAAAATATACATGCCTCCGTCCACGTCAAGCTAATTCCGATACTATTGACATATGTAAATGTCCGAGCAAGAGACTGTAAGGTAAGTACCACTACCTGAGTAAGTCGGTAACCAGTACTCAAAAACGTGGCCTACCATCCCTTGCATATCATTTCCGCCATCCGAGCGCACATTCTCCATATTTCTTATCTTCGCTGTAACTTATATATGAACCAGTTAACTCAGTGTATGAGGTAGGTACCATGGACGCAGAGAATAAGGGAATAACCCCATCTCCACCGAATTAAAAACATGAACATGAATCAAGGGAATACACTTTCGGACCCCTCCCCCTGACCCATCCATCACAAACGCTAAACATCTCTTAGCTTAATGCCTATCCTATCTACCCTACCCACGTACTCCGTACGGCGTACCATGCTAGTAACTAGATGCCGACCAACCACGACGGGATCCATGGACCTAACTGGCCAGTGCGGCTGCATACGTATCCTGTCGACGACACCAACAACGTCAACGTCAACTTCTGCAAGCGGATAGGGCAGGACTGGGCACTGGGCTGTGCAGCGCGTCGCCTTACGAGGTACCCGCCCAGGACGACCAGCGGAGTGGGAAAGAGAGCGAATTTGAGAGGACGGAGGAGAAGAGGGGTGTAGATCGCCAACGTAATATGCATGGCCTGTAGCTAATTTTCGTCTGTCGCACCGTGAGAGGAGATGATAGGCACGGCAACTTTCATCATTGAAAAGCTTGGCGCTTGATCTCTAGCCTACCTACTTACTTTTCGTCGACCCCTCGCTTGCTCTGTCCCCGTGCTATCTGCAAATCTGTCTGGCTTTTCATACTAAGCATGGACCTGGGTATACTGGATAGTTACCGCGATAGCCAAGTAAGGTATTATGCAGCTGATCGTTCTGGTAAGATACCTCAGCTGAGGTCAGAACCGCCACTTCTATGTGCGTACAGAGGTCCATTCTTATCTATCCTTTTGTCTTTATTTTCATTTCCCTTTTTTCTGCTGGGGCTCAGACTGGAGACTCGGGCGCCCTACCCGGTGACGGACGATAATAATGGGTTGGGAGGGTCATACGCGTCCGTTTGGTGCTGGACGAGAGGACCAATCATGCCTCAGCGGCGGAGATTTATGGCCGCCTCGACGTGTCGATTGGTAGGTGTGGTTCTTTTCTTGCGTTGAAGGGTAATTTCATAGGCTGCCTGCGCGTGATTGTATGCAGGGTTGATTAACATGGGCATAGTACGAGGTGTTAAGCAGGCATATGGGTAATTGTGGGGGGTTTATCAACTACCTCTGTGAGCATTTATTTGAGAAGAATACGCAGTTGAAGAAGATTGTGTCCGGGACATTGGTGACAGCCACCACGGAGATTAATCAACTTTATCAACCCAGATAGGATTCATCTCCGGGGTAGAGATCGGACAGATGATGGAGGAGATAGGATACACCCGTGAACAGGAATACCAGACGTATGGTATGGTCATGGTAAAATTAGGGCACAGGACTTGACAGCACGGGTAACGTTCCGAGAAAATGGGCTGAGACGCCAAGAGAAGCCAAAGACGCTGATCAACAACCCCTGGGTCTGGCCAAGTACGGGTCGATCTGGGCGGTCATCTCGGTGTTCCATTAAGTCCAGTCATCCGGTTGCATAGGTGGCATAAAGACCAAGAACGGACCGGACCAAGAACAGCTTGGAGCCAAGCATGGACGAGGTGCTGTGCTGCTGCATCACGCCTTCCATCCATCAGCCATGCGTTCATCCTTCTGCAAGGGAGACAGGCTGCTTCTGCCCTTAGTCATAAGTCATAACATGTCCACTGTAGTCCGACACTAACCCGGCACCTCCAGCAGGACCCTACAGTAGCTTGATCCTTCAGAATGGGGGAGCGTGAGAAGTGCATCGCCCCCTACCGTAAACGACCCTGCTGAGGGGGACGTGTAATAGGTTAGCTCCTGTGGGCTGTTCGAGTGAGCATATTTCCCCAGGCTCCATCTATCGAATAGCACAGGACCTAGTTCCAGCGCATCCATCCATCCATCCATCAACTCAGGCGACCCGCCGGTACCGAGGCGCTAGGAACCATACTTTCGCCGTCTATCGCCGTGACGGCGTGCGTCCAGGGGGCAGCCAAAGGAACCTGAGAGGAGGGGAGGGAGGGGGACCACATGGATGGTAATCTGCTCACCCACCCCTCCGGTGGAGTTCACTAAGACTACCGAGCCTGCCGACTCCGCATGTTACTGGTCCAGTGTCGCAGCGTTGATCGATGGATGATGGCAGAGGACAAGCCAACGACACACTGGAGAGGCTGTTGGACCCAGTTGGTCCTGGAGGCTGTTCGTGCGTAACGCGCGTATCAACGTCGTCCGTTGCTGTCGCCGGCTTCGGATGATGCTGGCCGAGACGTGTCTGCTTTGTCAGCGGGTCTGCCGAGAACCGATATCTCCATAATCCGGATGACCATGATTACGATGATCGAGGATGATGACATGGTTGGCGATGGAGATCTCAGAGGAGGGATGGGGAAGGGAAAATCCCGAGTCTGATGTCCGGACCCTTCATCTCACCAGCCAGGGTTGTCCCTCTGGTCATCCCCATGAACTGACGGAATTACCCTGGTTCCTGTTCCTTGACCCTTGCCTGACTCGGGTGTGTCTAACTAGATCCATTCCGGAGTAGTCAGCCACACCGGGTCCCGAGAGGCCAAACCAGTCTAGACGGGGATGTTCAGGGCGTAACCCAAGTAGGCAGGTATTATTGGGGCTGGATGTGGACATTTAGGACGATTCGGGATAAGCACCTGAGCCACCTACCGGCGTGGAAAAATCTCCCCGAGCATGTAAATGGCAGGCTGGGCTGAGCTGAAACGCCACTGTCGAGTAATTTTTCGCGTGCGAATGAAATCGCTCTTTGCTAGGTTGTCTCCCCTACGACCAGTGTTTTTCATTCATGAGTAGCCCCGTTTTTATTTCCAACGATTCCATGTCGTTTTCTGTCCTTGAGATGTTGGCCCTCGGTCACGAGACAAGATCTGATGGTAATTACTTTGTGGCGATCAAAGTACTCTACCCTGAACATCCATACCTCCATACTCTGTACACGTGCACATCCCCAAGAGGTTAATTTGTCCGTCATATATTCCCCTAAATAAATTTAACGCTATTGATACTTACACCACACTAACAGTCCCATATACCTCATGAACCGGTCACTTTCCATACATTCCTAAACCTGACTATCTTCAAACGCTACAGACAACAGATGAAACAAGCCTATCCACAGATACAATCCCGGCCGATGTGGGTGAACTTCGGCCGCAAATTCGACACTGCCATCGTCAGGAGTACCAAGACGTACTGAGTCGCAAGATACTCCATCCAACCTTACGAGGCAACGGACGGGTCGATCCTGGCGTGGCAACGGAAAGTTCCCGTGCAGAGTCTCCGTATCCGTATCAACTACAACGTACTAGTCGTAGTAGCACGGAGCAGACACCTAAAGAGCCAAGCGTACCGTCCATAGAACAAAAATAATCAAGATGATGCCATGGAGGTCCGGACCAGGGTCAGTTGAAAATAGACGAAACCCGCCACCATGGGAGGCGGGGTCTAGACTCTGGCTCTTCGTTCTGTCCACCTGCAAGTTCCGACTATTATTGCTATCGCCGTTGTGTCTTTGGGATGGGGCTCCTGGTAGGTGTCTTGGGTAGAGCCGAGAGTATTTGCAGTTGACAATCTCATTTCCAATGGTGGTGAGGGCAGGTCTACAAGTCATGGCTTAAATTACATGAATCAGAATGAGGTAGCAGTTCAGTCCTGATCTTCAGGGTCCGAAAAGAAAGTTTTTTTGGGCCCGGAAACTGGAACCTTGTTGTCTCACGCCCAAACCGAGGATGCTGGAGCCGTCTGTCATAAACGGCCATGTATTTGCCGTATTCCCGGTAATTTACATCTCTAAATCCGATTATCCGTCAGGGAAAAAAGTCCAGGGAAAAACCTTAGTCCCATACTCCATCAGGATTGATACCTCGTATCGAGTAGACGAAGTTCCTTCAAAAAGAGATAGTACTGTGGGTTCTCCTGGGCACACTAATCCTATGAAGGGAGACCCCAATCAACCCGTGGCTACGCTTATTTCTCTATCGTGCAATATGTGGACCAGGACAATCTCATGCATAATCATCCTTCGTTTCTCTTACTCAGGTATGATCGATGGATGTATGGATAGACGCAGTGATGGTACAACGAAAACAGAGTTATCAATCAGGATCAAGATATCGAAGCCAAGATCCAATCGCCCGAGAACTTCTTTACCTATAGACGGACAGGATTCGTCAGCGGAGACGTCACGCTCAGTGGGGATCGGACATCTTGACACGGCCGCGTAGACAAGAGAGAAGAAGAGAAACTACATCATGAGAAAGGCTTAGATACGCTACTACTAGTACTCGCAAGGGTAAATAAGTGTATACGCCACAGGGTCGTCCCCATAGCTGGAAGGAACCCTGCGTAACGCCATCGGGACAAAAGCCTCCAATCCGATCCATTACCTTTACTCGCCTAGTATCACCAGTCTCGTCCGCCCGAGACAGGCGTATACCAGTGCGCGTCAAGATAGGAAAGAAAAAGAGTGTACGTTAACATTTAGCTCGCAAGCTAAGCGTTTCGGCTCCGTGACCAACACTCGTCTAGCATCGCATATCTACGTAAGCCTGCGCACGCGCGAGCCACCACAGGCGAGCAAGGCCGAACAAGCTATTCCACGCCCTGGCTAGCTTCGTTTCCGGGGCTCCATCCGCAAGGCAGAAGCATTTTCTCATTCGTGATATCCGTTCGCTTCGCTTCCCCGGGTCTTGCTGGCGGCGCCCCCTCGATAAGCGTGATAACTTTATTGCCGCTTCGTAAGCAGACGCTATACCCCTACGTATACCTACGTAGGATGCGTACGAATGCTGGCCGGTCCGTCTGGGGTGGGGCCGGTACCAGAGAAGAGAGGAAGATAGGGAGAAGCGAGGGTGGTGAAGAGGGTTGGACCCGGACCCGGACCCAGTGGTGGATGGGTATCAGGGTTTTTCGTCTGTTTTGACGTTGTGGTTCTGGGCTGGGTTAGTGGTGATGGTGTGATATGGTGTGGCACTTGTGGGTGGGAGATGTGGGCGGTGGGTTTGCCTCTGTGGCTGGTTGACGACGCCCTACGGTGCTATTATCACCAGATTCTACCATGCTCTATTCGACTCGACTGCTTGCCTAGGTACGGAGGAATGGCGAGGCTGGTCCACCAAGCTGGGTGCCACGGGTGACGACTCGGAATATCCGAGTCGTTTGTGCGTACCGTGGCTCGGGCTCGAGATTATCACTTGATAACCCTAATCGAGGGGATGCGGCAGGTTATCCCGGAGAATTTGCTATAGAGGCATGTGTTTTCTTCTCGCCATTGAAACGGGTGCAGATGGGAAAATGTATGATGTGGCGGGACGCGCATGTGTCCCTTACGACTGGGATCACAGCACCCAGTCAGTCGTCTGCATTCCCCATCCGATCAACACCACGCATCAAGTATCTAGCCTAGCCCACCTTAGCTCGCCAGTCCCGTAGATGCAAAAGGACTGGACCATGACCCTGAACAGAGCGGCACGACGACCTGCATCAACTCAACGCACTCTATCTCATCTCTATCCTAGGCAAAACACTCGTAGTTGCCGTGTTGTAGACGTAAACGGCAAAGGCGAGGCCCATCAATCAATTCACTAAGCTGCAACTGGCATGACGGTCCTAGTGTGTAGTGAAGAGGCACGCATTGCCGTCCGGAAAAGTCTTGGCTACGCGTAATGCCGGTCAACTATAGTGCCGGTGATTGGGCTCGATGGCTCGATACAGCCATCGAGCTTCGTCGGCTGATTACGCCCTGGAGCGCTTCCGGGGAGGTTGCGTATGCACTCTGGCTAGGTGCTTGTTATGGACCGGGAGACGTCAACTTCAGCCGTGTTCCTGGCGTGTTGGTAAGAAGAGGGGTCCAGATGGCGATGGATGGATGGGTTGTGGCTACGGAATCAGGAGCTCGGGGAATTCAGGGTCAAGATCGGGGCCCTCCTTGTTCCTGCAGATTCTTCAAGCTGTGCGTAGAGTAGGTGGGTTGACAGTGGGCGGCAGGCGACCCTTGAGTTACGTGCAATACGTCTAGGGTAGTTCAGGGAGGCATTATCAAATATCAAACTTTTCACTCTAAATTCATAAATCATCACTGAATAGTATTCTCATGGCTGACATCAATCTCTCCGAGGGTAACTCCATCAGGCCCATGCCGCCCATGACCAGGGACACCGACGTTCCGTAACACTCCCAGCATGGCCGTGCATGAAAAGAAGAACAGTACAGGTGAAAGAACTTTGAACGTTGCAGCAAAATCTCAGTATCTCCAGCCTGTATGACAACCGAACTAACTTGATATCAAGCAGATGATACCACATCGACGAATCGCGCGCTGCACGACCGACTTACACCAACTGACGTTGATGCTCGCCACTCGCCTGCATCTCGCTCAACACCCTCTCCGCCGTTCTCGCTGCTTCCATACCCGCCGGTGCACGCAATAACAGTGGAATGGATGATCGCCTCGCGGATCTCGAGTTCGCTGAGACCGTTGTTGATGGCGCCGCGGATATGCACCCCAGCTCTGGGGTGCGGTTCAGCGCCGTCAACAGCGCAATGTTGATCAGACTGCGCTGCTGACGGCTCAAAACCCGCGCGATTCCAGATATTGCCCCAGGCAAACTCTGTCACAACGTCCTGCATGGGACGGGAGAACGCATTGGAGTTGGCTGCAAGTGAACGGTCCCACATGTGCATTGCCTAGCACTTCGCGACGGGTTTGCATGCCCTTCTCGTATGTAGTGGGCTCTCTTTCTCGAACAGCGTCGGCCCAGGTGCTAGATTCCTGTTCGGCGACATGGTTGGCCCAACTGGTGATTTTCCCTTGATCGTCGGCGTATTCTCGCTGATTGCGTTCCATGTCGGCCACAAGCTTTTGATATATGGCGTCTTCCTTAGCGGCTTTTTGGGCCTTCTTAGCCTTCTTGTCCTTTTTGTTCTTGGATTTCTTGGGCTGTTCCTCTGATGTCGGCTTAACCTCCATGTCAACCGGGTGGTCGACTATCTGTGGGGGAACCTCTTCTGTTTGGGCGTTCTTCTTGTTCTTTTTAGACTTCTTGGCCTTTTTTGTGGCGTCGTTTCGACTACCGCATCGACTGCTAGGTCAACTCCCTGTGAAGAAAGCTCTTCTGATGGAACGCCCTTCTTATTTTTCTCCTTCGTGGCTTCTCATCAGGTGTCGTTTCAACCACAGCATCGACAATCTCATCAGCTACTTGTGGAAGAGGCTCTCCGGATGAAACGCCCTTCTTGTTCTTCTTGTTTTTCTTAGCCTTCTTGGGCTTGTCCTGCTGTGTTG